>OY720454.1:6842500-6857500 GCA_963082715.1 Harpalus rubripes
GTGAGTCCACTCGCGCTGACTGCTGTACCTCTACTGTTTTTAGAAGGCTAGACTAGCGCGCTGGCCTCATAGTTTGAAATGACGCATTGAGCAGGGATAAGCATTCAGGCCTGTATACTCGTGTGGCTTCGCTTAGAGTTATGATGACAATGTTCCCATCACGTAGGCGTCACGCCTTTAAGGGGATATCTCAAGACAGAGGTTTACAAACAGTGTCCTACAACCCTGTTTCAGCAGAAGAATCTTATTCGACAGGAAATAGCCTGAATGTTGAAACATGTAGAGAGGAGCTTCAGAAATCAATTGCATCAGTGCATCGTGGACGGTGGCCACCACCTTCAAGTTGTTTTGTTTAAAACTACGTGATTTAAAACTTCCAATTATGTTCTTTCATTAACCAAAAATAAATTGTGTCTATCAGCAATACTTTTTATTTCATTCGCCATAAAAACAAGTTCTTGGCCCCATCTTTTACAAGTACCTACAATATATACGAGCCCAGTCACACATGTATTGGACCAAGGAGTTTTGTGCCGAAGGTTATTTTTTCAGAATTAAAATTTATTATATAGAGGTTGTCTACGGAGGGGCAGATAAATGTATTAAATTCACTGTAGTTTTAGCAATTAAATTATTTTTTCAAAAAAATACATGGCTCACTAGATAATGATGAAAAACTGATTATTGCTATTTTTTTTCTTCTTCAAATTACTTCGAACCTATCAGTTATCGAGAAAAATGTTTCAAATAAAAATGTCACAATATTATATTGTTTATCCAGTGGCGCACAAAAATAATTTTTCTATTGGTCTAATTTTAAGATATAACACAACTTAAATTCATTTCTGAGATACCTACTTACAGTGTCGTAAAAAAACACCCTGTATATTAAATGCTGTTAATTAATTGCTAGAACTACAGTGTGTTGTTTTTCTATAAATGATTTGTATATAATAAATTTTAGTTCTGAAAATTTATTTTCTGCTCAAGGGTTCTTTGGTCCTATACATGTGCGACTGGGCTGGTATATATATATATATATATATATATATATATATATATATATATATATATATATATATATATATATATATATATATATATAGGGTGGAGTCGTCCTTTTTCCCATCGTGACAATTCTGTCAACAGTAGTTGCAACACATCCACTAACTCGCATTATCTCACTGCATTTTACAAAACAACACATTTGATTCTACAAACACATAAAACAGATTATATTCGCATTGAATTCTCGTTTCGCGTTTCAGTTACAGCGACTGCGACTGCGACAACTTCTAAACATATGAATCACGTGTAAATAATATCTATTAGCACAAGTTTCAAGCCACAATGAAAGGGGAAATTAACTTGTGCATTACATTAAGATAAAATCGTTTATAATTAGCAAAACGCCACAGTTTCAGCACTAACTTCATTCATTATGTGTACGTGGATGATACCTGTTACAGCTTTCATAAATAATAGACTACAACGCTTTACAAACAACATTTCATATCGACTATTAATACTGTAACGAATAAAAAAAATCTGATGCGGCCAGCACATTATCTTCCGTCAGTTATAATATGAGGTATTTACGAAAATTCTACCGGTGAACTGTTACCGGTAAACAGCTTTTTATCAGGTTATAGCTACCGGAATCGATATTTTAAGAACGCAAGTGGTAAACAGGGTAGATCCATAACCTATGAAAAAATTTGAAAATTTAAAACAGGTTATAAATTTGACGTAGTTCACAAACTGAGCAGAATCCTACTTTGAACACATTTCCACTTTTAACGTGCGCACTTCGCTTTGCATCACTACCTTTTATAGGGATTAGATTCTTCATGAATCCGGTAGATGAATCTGGTAGATATTGAACAATTTTCGAGCACGGTAACTTTTTACCACTCGTGTTTTCGAACACAGACGGTAGATGCGGTATCTACCGGTAGAATTTTCGTAAATGCGTATGTATTTTCTATAAAATCCATACAGCAAGTTCCTTGCAAAAGATTCTAAATTTCTTGTATGTACATTACCTTTCGACAGTTGTATGTATTTTATACAAATTCCATACAGAAAGTATCGAGCAAAAAGATCCTATATTTCGAGTAAAATTATAATACAAATATACTACGAATATGTCAATTGCACTTGACACTGACATCTTTCAAGCAAAATTTTCTTAATATAGGAACTGTTTCTAATATAGCTGGTTAATTTATGAAATTTAATTTCTTTATAATTTTATAATTCTATATCCATTTAATATGAAGTATAAAATGCAATTAAATAATATAGAGAATACAAAGTTCTTTAATATTTATAATAACATTAAATGTGAAAATAGTATATTAAAGAACATGTTTTATAAGACATGTTTTTTTCGCACGCGTCTAAATTTGGAAAAGGAGCGTTTGCGAGTTTTCTAATTGACAAGTGCGAAAGAAAGTCTTATAAAATTTCTTTATACAATTTTTTATATTTTGCGCCTTGTACAATAACATTTACTTACTCAATTTGTGATTATATTTGTATTTATTTGTACATTTTCATGTAAATAATCTTCCCTAAATAAAAAAAAATAATAATAATTTCGACATTATATTATTAAAATGAATTGTCAATTAACTAAAAATAAATTAGGTAAAAATGGGTTAAAGAAACGTCATCTAGTACCAACCGTCTAAAACAAAAAATTGCGTATCGAAATGAAGGTCATTACGATACGCAATTGCGTATCGTAATGACTTCATTATGAACGCAAAATATAAAAAATCATATTTAACACCGTTTTTTCAAGAAAAACTGTTAAAATCTTCAAATGAGGGTACTTGCGGTTGACCAATTATAACCAAAATCTAATCAGCTGTTCATATGGATGCGACGAAGAGGAATGCGAAAGAATTATAATTTTTGGAATTATAGTTTTAAAGTTATCATAGACGAAAATTTTGTTACACACACACATTCACACATACACATACAGACATCATCGTAAAAATAGTAAAATCGTATTCTAGGGACCTTAAAACGTGCTTATTCATTAAAAACTACATCGAATTTTTGATCAAAGACAATACCTTCCTTACCTGAAGGTGACGGAAGGTAAAAAGATATCTTATATTACCTATATAAGACTATTTATTATATTGAAGAATCATACTCATTATACACACCTATTATTATCGGTATAGCAATTTTTGTTTCGTTTCATTTATTTATATTCAAAATTCATATGCAACGCAATAATTTCTAAAAAGCCGCAGACTTGGACTACTATGTTATATTTTATATAAATAAAGGTTATCTTGCAACGATAGGTTTTCAGTTTTCACAAAGTTAGTTGATAAATAGTAGCCATATTTAGGTAAGTGGGTGTGTATATTATATTACTGGCGCAATATCAAAGGATTCAATTTACGAGTATTAAGGTTAGCAAGAACAATTGCCTGTGCAACAAATAGAATGTTTGTCTTCTCGCGCGGCTAAATTGATAACAGCACACACAGGCGCAACGCATTTGTTTTGTGCGTGGGCCACGGACCAATCAGGTCCGCGATTTGGTTTCTGGCGAATTTGACCGATAATATCCGACCTTCAATGCACGCTCCTGATAGGATTCAACCCTCTATAGGACATAATCCATGAGAGAGTTTCCACTGTGCTCGTACGCCACTGTGTTTGTATGTAATTGTTGTGTAATACCTAAGCATGCTAAATATTATCCCGAAGTTTAATTAAAACTTTTAAAAATTATATCGCTTATGAGCTTAATCTCATTTATGTAATCGCAATTTACTATTTGGTTTATCTAGAATAATTATAATTATAAAACGCTACCACCGAAAATAAATATCGCATTTTTAATTAACACGTTTTTTATCCTATACAAGAGCCGCGTTAATATTGTTTTTGTGTTCTTGCTTTATACGGTATTCCGGAGGGATATATGTACATACTAATATAAATATAATTCTATAGGAATTTTTAAATCTTTCTCAAAATAATAAATTAACAAAAAACTTACAAAATATCTCTTAATTTCCAACGTTGAATAGTAATACTCTACTACCTCTAATAAATAAACAAATTTTAAGATTTTAATAAAGAAAACATTTTCTATATTTCGGGATAAGAATGACATATTCTAGAACGCTTATTGCATGATGCTGGACTAGAACTAGGGTTTTCGGCAAAAACCCACATGAAAAAACCCGTTAAAAAACCCTGTTATTATAAAAATTTAGACTTGTTAAAGAATTGATTAAAGAATTGTATAAGTTCATAAAGATGGATACTGGTGGCAATTATTGGATCATTGCTGATACTTGACCACGCGTCTAATAATAAAGTTAAGGAACAATTTTCATTTTTTAAATGATCTGATAAATCTTGATCACCGCATTTGCAGCTTCGGATAGTAATTTACCTCCTAATTTATAGCGATTACGAAGATTATACCCAAGTCGTAAAGAATTGATCATGTTCTTATAACTTTTGCTGTTTGTAATATTAAAAGTGATGTTATTGCAATAAAAGAATAAAGCAATATTATTATCGATTTTGCATTTTTACCTTTCGCTAAGAGAGGTATTGGATTCATGCTAAAAATCGCATATCCAGATTTTAGTGAATTAGCACGTTTTAAGGTCCCTAGAATCCGATTATAACATTTTTACGATGATGTCCGTATGTGTGTGTGGATGTGTGTGTGAATGTGTGTGTGTGTGTGTGTGTGTGGATGTGTGTGTGTGTGGATGTTGAATCCACGATTTCTCAAATACTATAAGACTTAAAACATTTTTAACTACGGATTCCTCAATCTAACAATAATGGGAAGAGTTAATTAAGTTTTGGTAACAATTGGACAACCGGAAATAGTAGTTGCAACAAAAAAATCATCTAAATATTATTTATCGAAAATTTATGTAAATACTTACACTAAAGAACGTTAAATTCTTTATTCGAAAAATATAAATTCATTATTATATCTTCTATAGATTTAGAGATAAAGAAATGCATATAAAATAATTTGATGTAAAAATTCTCAGATTAAACTACTTCAAGGCAAGAAATTCAAATGTTTGTAATTGACACATAATTGTCACTGTCAAAAATATTTGTATGCCACTGTCAAAAATATTTGTACATCATTATGAAGATTATGAAAATTAAAAAAGTCAACAACTCAAAAGAATATACGTAAAAAATAATATAAAAGGAATTTGCGAAAAAATGACAAATATAAAGAAAAAGAAAAGGAAAGTAAAAAATGAAAATTTCAGGATATTGAATATAAAGAAAATGTATGTATTGTACGTAATTTATATTAAAATATCCCATAGATTTACAAATATATGTGAGATTTATTTTTCGTTTTATGCGTACAACCAGGTAAAATATCTGGCGAGAGGTTATGTGTTGGCCACATCAGATTTTTCTTTTTGCGATGTCGATACAACAAAGTCTGATAAATTGCACTGAAGTTTTTTAGGTTCTTCTATTTCACCGACCGAATAACCCATCACTAGTATTGACGACAATGATGAACTTGCACTATTATTTTGTACTTTATACAATTTTGCAAATGTTTTTTAACTCTTTCTATTTTTGAACTTATTAATATATCACAATGTTTGCATTTGGTTTTACCATCATTTGTTTTAACAATATTTGCCCAATCTAGTGACTGTTTTCTCCCAGAACCCCCTACTTTCGGCGTTATGACTATTATGTTTGAAACTCAACTACGAACTAAATAGTATATTCATCCAGATACAAAACAAGCGGCACGGCGAGCTGGTAAATCACTGTCACCAAAAAATTTCCTTAATGAATACTGTATCTATTTTTATATAGAAATAATGTAAATGAAAGCCAAACCAGAGGAAATAGTATAAAACACTCGTTACAGAAAGATATTCAAGCATTCTTTGTACATCCATACGCCGCTATGCGCTTTTGTCCAAAATTCTAAAGGCCCATTCAGAATAAAAAAACTTAACGGTAGTGTAAGAATTAGTGGCATCTGTAGCGTAAGAAATTTATAGTAAAAATTATTTCCGTTTACAATGAAAAATTATTGAAATTATAGTTTCTAGGAATTTTTTACTATAAATTACTAGGGTGCAAGGTTGACATTTATAGCTGTCATTTTATTTTTGCGCAAAATGCAACTGACATAGATGATGACATATTAATTACACTTATCCACAAGCACTCCATTGTATGAGATAAGCGAAGATATTAAGGGAATTTAAAATTATTTCAAAAAAAGAAAATGCGTGGGCACAAATTGCCTTTGAAATTAGCGAAAATGGCGTTTACTTTCAATTGTGCAAAGTTTATTAATAAGTCTGTTTGTTTATATAGCGCAACATCTGAGGCATACCACAAAATGATCCTTTTTCTATTGCTCATTTTATCTGATGAAATCAGAAATCAGATGTCAATATACGTCAAAACTGTCAAAAAAATTAAGCGGTAGCGGTAGTGGCAACGTAGAAGTTTGGAGTTTGCAAACTCCTACCGCTGCCGTTGCCACTGCGCGCTACTAATTTTCTTAATTTTGGATGTGAACGAATACATTTGCTATAACGCATTCAATCTTTTACCCAGGCCACTACCACTGCCACTAATTCTACCGTTGCGTTAATTTTTTTGTTGAGAATGACACTTAACTCGTTCTAGAATAGGTTGCCTTCTGTAACTTATGTTTTAATATCAATAGTTCAAAATATGACCCAGAAAAACCAAATGGCCTAAAAAATGATTAAATCTAACGACTTTATAAAATAAAACAAAAATGTTCAACTCTCTTGTTTTCCATTTTCACCTTCAATTTCGGAAAACAAGTTCCCATTTTCTTTTTTCCGTGACACTAATTGAAGAAAAATTTATCGAATGAGGCTGTTTTAAATTTTTTCTAAAATCTTTTCCGTTGGCGGCAAAGATGAGGTACAGAGGACACGTGTATGTGTGTGGTAATGGACGGTTAGGTTAGAAAGCTGCTGGATGCTAGACGTGGACAAGTCAGACAACCTGACTGCTGGCGCCCGCTGCCCGACGCTTGAAAAGAGAATAAAAACCAACGAGAGTGGACAGGGATGCTCGACGGGGGTGCCATTACCGCTGCAGGACGCGGGGGCAGGACAGGAATAGGGGGAAATTTAAAGAATTTGTTGGGGAGTTAAAAATGTGAAATCTATTTAAATCAATAGGGTCCGGTACACATTTTTCAATTTATTTTTTTCTGAAAGATTGAATAAAATGATGTAGTTTAACATTTGTTACACTTTCCAAATGTGTATAGTTTTGGAATGTAATGAGCCTGTTTCACATTTTTCAAAAAGTATTTTAAATGAAAGTTTATGAAATATTTTCGTATTAATAATTATTTTTTCTACAGTCTATATACAAAGTAGCCATTTGCGCTCTCTTTTGTCAACGCAAAATGTCACTTTGCCGCTCTAGAGCGACAAAGTAGAAAAAACGCTCGCTCCTCAAATTTCTAACTATACAATGTTGAGAAATGTTGCTTGGCTACATTCTTAATGGAAACGTTTAGTCAGGAATTAATGACACTGTAGTTACACATTACCAACTTAAGACAATCTGACATATAACTGCTCTGTCGGTATGTTACATAACCAAACAAAATGCCGCACTGCTCTGAAAATAAAATAGGGCATTCATTTACAAAAACGAAAGTATAAAATGTTTAGATTAGATTGAAGCAATAGCTCAAGAAGAATGGAAAATACCGATAAGTAAAAATAAATAAAAAATAAATTTTTGTTATGGTGGAAGACCCCATTGTGGCTTGTGGCGACTGTAGAAAAAATCTTGTGTGCGCAAATGGACATTGTCGATTTCGAGAGAATGCCTCGCTCCTGCGTCGCGCGGCAACAACCTCTCAATCGACAATGTCCCATTTTGCGCTCTTAATACACAAATAGCTATTTTTAATAATTTGTTATTTTCGTAAATAATTAAATACGAATATTGGTGACAAAATAGTCATTAAAAACAACCCCCCACTCCTGTGTCGTAGAAGCACATTACATTCAGAAGAACAGTTTTTCCATCACCTACATTTATTTTTGTTATTTATACAAATGAACGTAGGCGATAGTTTGTCACATGTTAATAACAAACTTCTAATTTGACATTTGACGCTGACATTTTCCATTATAAATGAGTAATAATGGCTAATACAGAATACACTCAAGCTAATGGGTTGATTCTGTTCATTTCTGTAAATCTTGCAGATCTGTAAATCTGTAAAAACCTGACAAAAACGCAACTATTTTTGTTGATTAATATAAAATTATATATTAGAGTGACAGTTTTCGTTGCGATTTTATTTTATTATTTACAAATTTACAGATCTGTAAGATTTACAGATGTGAACAGAATCGACCCATAAGTCGGACAGTTTACCGAAAATCGAAAGCTGGATGATGGCTGAATTTATATTAGAAAACGACTGTTATGCTATTGCCGAAATAAAATGTGTTAAAGAGTTAATGTAAAATAAAATGTAAAAATCCAACCATCAGCTCTTCGACCTACTGCTTCCAGCCACAATTTTCTTTTCTTCGCATCTTTTGACATATTTATAAATTCAATAGTAGGTTTGTACCTAGCGCATTTTTGCAAGAAGGCACAATACGATACTGTAAATTACTTATTTTATATTGAATTTTGTATTTTCTAACACGAACCAAACCCAAAAATTTGACACTTGTTTCACAACTTTGACAATATATTTATCATAACACTTGTAACAAAACACAAAGAATTGATCCTATAAGGGACCAATTGGAGCCGATGAAGATGTATGTGTTGTGACGTCACATTCTGTTTCAGATCACGTGACTTTTTCAAAATATCCAAATTTCAAAAATTAATTGTAAAATATCTAAAGGATATTTGGTGATATTTTCAAATTTGAGGCTATTTAAATAATGGTATCTTTTTAAATTGAGTACTTAGAAGGCATATAAAAATTCTTGCAACAGCCCTATTGCCCGTAGTTCCTAAGAAATAAATTATTAGAAAGTGCCTTTAAAAACCGAATCCTGGTGTGAAACTCCATAACTTCAGAGTACAGAATGTCTCATTTTCGATGTTTTTTAAGGTATCTCAAGTAATATTAAAGATATTGCAAAACCGTTTGCACATTCCGGGGTCTATTTTTTGAGAAAGTTTAATAGTCACCACAGAAATTTTTGATCTTTTTACCTTCCGTCACCTTTAGGTAAGGAAGGTATTGTCTTTGGTCAAAAAATTCGATGGTGAGTTTTTGATGAATAAGCACGTTTTAGGGTCCCTAGAATACGATTTTACTATTTTTACGATGATGTCTGTATGTGTGTGTGTATGTATGTGTGTGTGTGTGTGTGTGTGTGTGTGTGTGTGTGTGTGTGTGTGTGTGTGTGTGTGTCTGTGTGTGACAAAATTTTCTAATGCGATAACTCTAATACTACAATTCCAAAAATTATAATTCTTTCGTATTCCTCTTCGTTACAGCCATGTGAAGAGCTGATTAGATTTTGGTTATAATTGGTCAACCGGAAGTACCCTCATTTGAAGATTTTAACAGTTTTTCTTGAAAAAACGATGTTAAATATCATTTTTTCACATTTAATGTTATTATAAATATTAAAGAATTATTTATTCTCTACACAATTTGAATGCATTTTATACTTCATATTAAATGGACATAGAGTTAAAAAATTATAAAGGCATTAAATATCTTGTATATTAGTCAGCTTTGCTATAACTCTGGAAACAGCTGCAACATTAAGAAAATAGAAAATTCTGATTGAAAGGTGTCAGTGTCAAGTGCAGTTGACAGTATGTTTATGTTATAATTTTACTGGAAATATAGGATCTTTTGTTAGAAACTTTCTGTTTGGAATTTATATAAAATACATACAACTTCCTTAAGGTAATGTACAAGAAATATAATCTTTTTCAAGGAACTTTCTGTATGACATTTATACAAAATACATAGAACTGACGGAAGGTAATGTGCTGGCCACATCAGATTTTTTTGTTTCTGAGCTACAGGCAAAAACTCGTTTTTCGCTCATTTCGAAAATATCTCATAACTTATTTATTATGATAGTTATAGGAAAATCGTATTAACAAATTTTAGACCGTTTTTTAGGTAAAATAAAATGGCGTAATTAGATTTTTTGAGAGCTTAATAATTCTGCTATATAAAGCTTTAACTATGTCTCTGGTATCAAATAATTTAAACAATCTAATACATTTGCACGATTATCTTTCCACTTGACAATTTTATTTCCCTAATAAACAATTTTATTCCCTATTAAATAATAATCCACCCCTGGAATCCACCTTTAGTTCTCCACCCATCCCTTATTTTCTCCCATCATCCCCTCTACTCCCCCACGTTCTCCAACAAAGGGCCCTACCTTCGTCTGCCCTCCATACGGACCTTTCTCTTCTGCCAGTGTTCCTGCTGCCCGAATTTGATTAGATTTTCACTTGTCACCAAACGCGATCAGATGATTTTTATTGTCCTTGCCGCGCGCCCTACTGCCAATTGTTCTGCAGAATGATCAACAGTTGACGACAGCATGGCCTACTCAGTGTTTATCTTACAAATGTTAGAAAGGTGAATGGCTGTTTATCTACTAATGGATTTCCAGAAAGGAATTAAATATTGGACGAGAGAAAACGGAGATAAGGTTAAGGTTAAATAATAGTAGCAAATTTAGAAGCGACTTGTATTTGTAAATTCTCATTACATATGATACAAATAAGGTCATGGAGTCAAATAAGGCGCATCTTAATTAAAAATGAAATATTTTGGATAATTAGTAATTTTTATTGTTCATGTAAAATTTTGTTTCATTATAAATCTGAAAAATTTAAAAATCAACTTTTTTACCTCCCGTCGTATAATAGATAAGAGAGGTAATGTTACTGTCCTAAAATTCAATAGTGTGTTTTCAGTGAATAAGTACAAATTAAGGTCCCCACAACACGTTTTTACTATTTCTACAAAATGTCTGAGTGTCTGTATGTGACGATTTTTTCTTCCACGAATTCTTATAACAAACTTCCAAATATTTCTATTTTCCGTATTTAAGCTTTTTGCATTCAAATTAAGAGTTGATTAGATTTTGGGTAATATTGGACAACCGAAAGAGATATTTTACTTGAAACCCATATGTCAAGGGATGGTCGAATTGATAGAGAAATTGAAAGGAGAGTGAGTGCGGGGTGTAAGGTAATGGGTGCTCTGGGTACGTTTGTTCGAAACGTAAACGTATCTAGAGAATCTCGTTTAAGTGTGTGTAATGGAGTGCTAGTGCCTGCTTTGATGTATGGAAGCGAATGTTGGGCATGGACGGGAAAGCATAAAAAGAGAGTGACTGCCGTGGAAATGAGGTATTTACGTGGAGTATGTGGATATGTAAGACGGGATCGCATGAGGAATAATTTGGTGTATGAAGAATGTATGGTTAGGAAGAATGTTGTTAAGAGAGTAGGAATGAGCCAGTTGAGATGGTTTGGTCATGTGGAGAGAATGAAGAGTGAACGTCTTGTAAAGCATATATATCTTGGTGAAATTGAGGGTGTTCGATTGCGTGGCCGTCCAGTGTGTAAGTGGATGGATGTGATTGATAAGGTACTAAAAGAGAGAAAGTTTCCAAGTGGGAAGAGAAGAAGAGCGTGTATGAATGCGATTATGAATGTGGCCGAGGTGAAAGAAGTGTGCTTAGACAGGAATGTATGGCGAAGAATGATTGTTTCGTAACTATTATTGTGGTCCGATTGCGGTATTTCGCTACCGAAAATCGGTCACTTTAATATGTTAAGAGTGAGGAATATATGTTGTACCTATGATGTCAGGTTAGTACGAATGTTGTTGAAGAGAGACTGATTATTTTTTGGATGATGTTATTGTTATTCTTTCGGGTTTGTGCTAACCCACTAAGTGGGAAATGCGTGATTTTATGTATGTACGTATGTATGTATGTATGTATGTATGTATGTATGTATGTATGTATGTACGTATGTATGTAATTTTGTTTAAATTCTATGGCTATCATTACAAATGAGCAATATTTGTAGAATTTCAATTTGGATTTTACAGGTTACTAAACATGCAAAATAAAATCTGTTTAGTGATGGTGTATAATTTAATTATCTACAACTTTTATTTGAAACACTTTTATCTAAAATTAATTGGGAACTTTTGCGCAAGAAAAAACTGATTTCCCATGTTAAATGCCCATGGCCCGCTTTTTAATTATCATCCTGTATATGATTTTCGGTACTTTATGATTTATGTGAAATACTGTATTCCTGCACTTACAATTTGTCAAAATTTGTGGAAAGAAACCTTCCCAATAATATAACGGCTCACTTAATTCTGAATATTGTCATATTACATTACCTTTCAACCCTAAACATTTCCAAAAAAAAGTCCACAACCCTTAACCTATTACCTAATCCTCCACTTTGATTATTTACATCAATTCCAGCAGAGTTACCCCTTCTGTAAAAGGACTACGTAACATGTTCCGACCAGAAAGGTATCCTCTCTATAATTTGTACGTGATCACATCATTATCGTCACCATCATCGTCATAATCATCGCGATTTTGTCGTTTCGGAAACCTAATGAGTGCAAACGCAGATTTCACAAACGACCCATACGCTGCTGTCCCCTCAACTAGAAGCGATAAGTTATCAATAGGTGGAAATGATTGTGCATATTGAATATTGTGAAATGGGGGTGAACGATTAATATTTAATTTAGTGGCGGTTCAAAGTGGGAGCAATATTAATTGAAATTGTGCAAATTAATAGGTAAATGTAACACGTGACATTTGTGATTTGTGTTACCAAAGAGAATGTGCATCGATATTTATTCTCTTTGATAAAGGGATAGAATGAATAATTATTGAAATCTGTGATAATAGACAGTACAGGTTATACTTATTTGATACATAATTACTGTGTTCGATGATTATCTTTTATTTTCACTCATGTATGCTGATTGACAGACGTCAGTGTCAAGTGCAATTGACATGTTCGTGTTATAATTTTACTGGAAACATAGAATCTCTTAGGTACATGAAACTTTCTGTATGGAATTTGTACAAAATATATAGAACTAACAGAAGGTAATGTACTTGAAATATGGAATCTTGGGCAAGAAACTTTCTGTATGGAATTTGTACAAAATATATAGAACTGAGGGAAGGTAATGTGCTGGCCACATCAGATTTTTTCCTACTAAAACTAGCATAACGTTGAATTTCAAAAATATGTGAATTTCAAATATATATATATATATATATATATATATATATATATATATATATATATATATATATATATATATATATATATATAGGGTGTAAATGAAATAAGTGCATTAAATTTAACCAGTAATGTAACTCGACGAGAGCAACAATATTTCTTAATAACTTTTTTTCTAAGTCTTTTAGATTTTGAGTTAAAATTCTTTAAAGATTTACTGCATATTTCGTTACCCGCCCATGGAGAACAAATGGCTGCTCCCGTAATCAAGTGGGATACAAACAGCTCAAAAATTGTCGGTTATCGGTTACACTTGCAGTTACAGTAATTAATAAACGAATCAACGGAAATAACATTTATTATTTATTAATTCGTAATAGTACAATTTTTAAAATAAAGAAATATAATTTTGGATAACAAAATTATAAAGTTGTGTATTGAACCAGGATTTTAATCACCTGTGAATAGTGGAAGACAAGGAGGGGCGAGGTAACGACAGGAAGAGCAAAAGCATAGTTATTAGGTTATGAGATGAATATTTATCGTCGATAAATCATAATAGTATAAATACGTTATTCAAAAAATGTAAGTACAAACTTTTGTCCATTTAAAAGAGGTACATGTGTACCAATAATTAGTCGTACATTTATTGTTCCCGCTCAAATATGTTTTAATAAAAAAAATTACAGCATTTTCGTCTGTCGAGATGTATATTGTGCATAATAAATACACCTTCCCAAGTAAATTCAGTCTCATTAATGAACATTATGAGCCATTCCCAAAATTGAAGTCTGTTATGTGCTGAAAACATAGAACTTTTTGCACATGTTATGGATATCTGTTGCTTTTTTTTAAATTGTCATATGTGACACTCCGTATTGTGATGTGATAAAGATGTACAAGATTAACAAATGTGCGAATATTAAGAACAGAATGATTTGGTGATGATTTGGAAACGCTCCGTGTAAATGCGTTGGCAACTCCATGACACTGTCTTTATGTCAACCGTGATGTCAAGTAAAATGTAGTACAGATACGAGTAAAAAAATAAATAAATAAACCATAAGTAATTACAATGTTTGTGTACTCGCATTTTGACAGAATTTTACCTTATAAACAAGTTTATTACTAATGTCAAAATTTAATTGCAACAATTGACAGGATTGTCAATTGCTAAAACAAAATTTTTCATAGCTATATTTCATATTCACTGCATTCAATTATCACAAAAATATTTGGAGAGACTCGTCAATTTTTATCACCCCGATAAAAATGCTAAAAAAATTTCGAGGAAAAGTTATTAAGAAATATTGTTGCTCTCGCCGAGTTATATTACTGGTTAAATTTAATGCACTTATTTCATTTACACCCTGTATATATATATATATATATATATATATATATATATATATATATATATATATATATATATATATATATATATATCATGGACTGTCATTTTTTTGCCTAGCAGATTCGTTAATGAAAATGGTAAAATTTTATTAGGTCTCACCTAAGTTAAAATTCGACCTAACTGTGGGTATAATAGTGTTAAGAAATGATCAATCTGAGTTTTGGACTAAGATTGAATATACTTTATCATTCCAAAAACATTTAACTTTTTTTCTCTGGTTCTTCATATGTTAATATAACTTATTAGGTTATGCTACGGTATGT
>OY720454.1:6862500-6877500 GCA_963082715.1 Harpalus rubripes
CGTGTTTAATTATTTCCGGTCGCCTGAACCTTTTGTGTTAATTGTTATTATGCGGTCGAACATTTTAGAGCTCTCTGGAAATTAATGGCAGCTGTATAAAAGGGACGCAGCTATTCTCGGGAGTTAGTTACATGGAGTGTTAGTGAGTAAAGTGTTAGGAGAAGCACAGCTATATAGTGGTGAGCGTATGCAGTTTGTGTCGAGTAGGTACTCGGGAAGTTACTGATAAACTGGGATAACTGTGGATGAGAATACTCGGTAGTGTCGACGAGCTATAGTATACGAGGACAGTAACGAGTCGAAAAGTTACTGGTATACCGGGATAGCTGTGAAAGAGAATACTCGGTAATGTTGAAGAGTTTGGGACGCTAGGTATACAAGGACAGTAGCGGCAATTGGAAGTGGATACTCGGCAGTAGTGGTGAAGAATTATGGCATACGGACAGTCGGTGATACTGAACTGTGGAAGTTAGACAGTTAGTTACATTAATAGACAGATACTGAGGTGAAAAGTGTGACTTCTATCCGAGCAGTTGAATATACAGACGCTGTTGAGTAGTATAAACATTATTTTTTACTTAACCGAAGACCAACTGATGGTTAATTTGAACGATCGATTTTGCTTGTTCAAAGTCAAGTTCATTTCTTAACTGAAGTTTGCGAATGTCATAATTCAAATGTTTATTGATTATTATTATTTCATTCTTGAAAAACAGTGATAAATCCAGTTTTTATTGTACTTTACAGTATTATTTGAAATGAAACTTAGGTACCTATATTTTTTATTAGAAAGCTATCTAATTTACTTGTTTTCTCGATTAAATTTCGTAATTTTTCTTGATTTTCATTCGCTAATTTTTAATTCTTACGTCCACTTTTTCTCTTATAACCATCCATTGTTAATTTAAAAAAATAGTAAATTTTTATGTAATTATATTTTTAAAAATCTCACTTACCGCCCCTGTACAAGTCAAATATATTAAATTTATAAATACAGTGATACGTAAAATCTCAGTAAGTCAGTAAATATGACTATATTATTAAAGCGCAATCTTCACACCTCAACTCAAACTCTCAAACTCCCGCAAAATTTTGACTAAAATTTTCTATGTGTATATCTATACGTATACATATACCGTGTGTCTGTCTCAAAGGTGGACATAGGAGATTAACTTGGGAAATCAGTTTTTTGCAAATTCCTGCTCGCCTAATTATTTTAAGCAAAAATGCGTCAAATAAAAGTTTTAGGGCATAAAATTCTGCATATAATTCAATAAACAGAATTACCTTTACATGTTTTGTAACGACAGTAATTAAATATGAAAATATTGAAAATTAGGTTGAAAATATCGACAGCCATGAAATTGAACAAAAAATAAATAAATGCTTGACGTTTTATCTGTCACAATGTAGGTTAACTTATTTGACGTTTCAGATAATTTGATTTAAAATATATCGTTATGAGAATATAATTCATGAGTCACATGACATGTTTTCCGCCAATCAACATTCAGAATCTCCCTAGTTACATGTCTATCACAGCGATGATAAAAGACAAAAAAATTATCACATTATTTATATTCGTTACTAAGGGATTTGTTTTCGTTATTTGACATTGACAGTTAATTTTGAGTATAAAAATGTGCGATAATCGTTGGGTTGATATTAACAAGGATGAAAATAATAAGGCAATTGTCAAATTACCCATTTTGTAATACAATATATTAAAAGCTAGGTTAGCAGCACTCACAATGTGTCACACAAATTCATTATATTCTCTCATTAAATATAAGCTCGTGATATGATTAATAATCGAAGATATTGCTCGTGAAACCGAAGCAGCACATTTCACTCGTCCTTCGAGAATATCATCGATGGTAATCATATCACTTGTTATATTACGTATGATAATAAGAGAAACATTATATTAGACGACTAATAAATAAAGTTAAAAAATACAGTTTTGTTTAAATAATATGAATTTATTAAAAATTCAACTGCGTAACAAAATTATGTATGATACTGTGATGTACTCCCAACTCATTTTCAATACATCGAGTACTACAGTAGGGGACTACACTTATTCCTAACACTCTTTCTTCTAGTAACGCATGTTTTCCTGCTCGTCCTATATTCTGATTACGCGGCTCACCTATATTTTTTGAAGACACATTAGCACTCTTCAAATTTTGTAACGGATTTTTAGCAATTGTGAAATCACGCTTTTTATTAGTATAAATATTCATTTTCTAATAATTTCCGATAATAAAACTAGAGACAAATTCAAATTGTCAGAAACGACAAATAAGTTAACTTATTTTGTGACAGATAAAACGTCAAGCATTTATTTATTTTTTGTTCAATTCCATGGCTGTCGATATTTTCAACGTAATTTTCGACATATTCATAGTTAATTTCTGTCTTTACAAAGCATGCAAAGATAATTCTGTTTATTCATTTAGATGCAGAATTTTATGCCCTATATCTTTCATTTGATGCGTTTTTGCTTAAAATAATTAGGCGGGCAGGAAATTGCAAAAAACTGATTTCCCATGGTAATCTTCTATGTACACCTTTAAAATAGACAAACGGTACCTATACTCGTATACCATTATCTCAGGCACGATTTCACATGTAAATTATATGACATGTGAGAGTTCAGTAAGGTTTGTATCTATTTTAGGAAGTTTTATTTACTAATGAATTTGTAAAAAAGTTGATTAATGAAACGCCCCTAAATCCGGCTATGAAACGGCAAAAGAAAAAATAATTCTCCTATTCTCCAAATTTTAAAAATATAAATCTTTAGGAAGGATTCTATTCTCCTCTCCCTTGATATTTACTTGAATATCTAAGGGCATACGAATCGTGTGCATATATTCATCCCTTTACGGATACGACAAGAAGGTTCTCAGTCACAAAGCCAGGATTACGGTGCTTATGTGAAGCCTCCTTCACCATACCACACGATGTTAGAATAATTAGCACGTAATTAGTTCATTTCTGAATTTAAAGTGGATTTGATTTGACGTTTTATTAAATAAATGAAGTAATTTAGACAGCGCCGCGACGCTGATGGAAGAGCGACGCCGAAGCGGAAACGACGCTTGACGTGCGGTTTGAAAGCAAGGCGCTAGATGCCAGCACCAACAAGCGGAAATCAACGTTTACTTATTTTTACGGCAGGGAATAATTCGGTTACCGGTGCTATTCCATATTTAATAACTTCATTTCGAGAAATTGAAAATAAATACTATTTCCAAGTAAAACGTAATTTGTAAATTATTTCCTTCGAATGCATATTAAAATAACTAAAAAAAATATTGCATTACTTTTTACCTCCCGCTTCCCTTGGTAAGGGAGGTATAGGGATCGTGCTAAAAATCGCATATCGAGATTTTGGTAAATGAGCACGTTTAAGGTCCCTAGAATCCAATTTTAACATTTTTACGATGATGTCTGTGTGGATCCTCCACTCTAACTCAAATACTATTACTCAGAATATTTTGAAACCTTGTATTTCGAACTTTCTCTATTATAAAAAGAGCTCATTAGATTTTGGTGTAAAACGGATAACAGGAAATGGCACTTTACTGGAAGCTCAAAATAGTTTTTCTTCGAAAAATACCTTTAAATGTTATTTTTTCGAGATTAACGTTATTATAAAAATTAAAGATTATTAAATTTTCTACAGATTTGCATTAATACTTTTTCTACATATTCTATGAATAAATTTATAAAATTTTCTATAATTTAAATCCCGGAGTCTCCGCTTTAAACAAACAATACTCTTTGGTAGTTATTCAAATGTATGTAACTGACAGATAAATGTCACTGTCAAAGAACTAATCATTTCAAATTAATAATAGTAACGTTTTAAAAAGAAAAAAGTAAATAGGACAATAGGAAAGGAAATCAAAACAGTTTCCAGCATAAGTAAATATGTAGGTATGTATTTAGATTAATAAAAATTAACGATTCGCCAAAAAGTTTAAGCTAACTCTCATTATTGGATTAGTGAATTCTATTCTATCCCGGTATTTAACATTTAATCTACATTTTATTATCAAAAAAAGGTAGTTACTTGGATTAGATTAGACTCTATTTTAAGAAATAAACTGCCTAAATTAGAGTAAAAATCGCTAATCCAAAAATAAGGATTAGCTTAATCTTTTTTGTGACTCGGGCGGTTAATGGCGGGAGATATTGTGTTGGCCACACCAGATTTTTCTTAAGTACGAGGCGGTGTCGATAAGGTAAAGGGCGGTACACCGACAAGAGCACGTTCTTAAAGTATTTTAAATAAAAAATTCAATTAAAGCAAATTTAAGAGCCAGGGGAAAAAGGATGAATGTCCATTTTCTAGCAAAATGAGATGATTGGTACTTATAGATTGAAGTTGGGCGCTTTTAAATAGTATGTGTAAAGGAGGCAAAACGATAACAATCCTAAAATACAGGCCTCAGAAATTGTAATACAAGATCTAAAAAGGAAGACGGTCCAAGTGTCAGGGTATAAAAAGGTGACTGTTCGACAGCGATATGCGCAAATTATAATTTGGTCAGCCGATTTCTGTTCAGTACTCGTACTAACCAGTTGCTAAAAATTAACCACTGAGTTACACAATTAATAAAACCACCAAACGACGCAAAAAGTTTGGACGAGTGACTGATGTACCGAAAAAGCTCCGACTGCAAAGTCATGAAACTGGTGAAGATTTTTCCTGCGAACATTTGAAATGTTCTATTAACCAACGTTTCAAAACCAATTCCAATAACGTCATTGAATTTCAAAAATATGGGAGTTCATGGACTTTCACAATTTCTACCCATAGACTATTCCACGAGACCTTTCATTAAACCAGAACTTCGAACCGGAGCTGAATCGAAAACCGTAAACCGGCAAAAATAACGGAGAAATTCTGTTAGGTCCCACATAAGTTGAAACTTGACCCATCTGTGGGTATAATAATTTTCAGAAATGACCAATCTGAGTTTCGAAATAAGATTAATACACTTTGTCATTCCAAAAGCATTAGATGGGGTTTCAAACTTTAAAATTCGCGTAATGATAAAACAAAAATTTTAACATTTATCTTTTTTCCCCTGGCTCTCGGCAGTATCACTTGGCGAAGATTTTCGATGCTATTGGTAGTGGCCACAGTTGTTGGCAATCCTGAATTCTCATCAGTGGCGCAACTAGCTTTCTGGCGCCCGTGCCAAATTATTTTTTTGCGCCCTCTACTGACATATTTTATACAGAAACTCGGCTTTTATTCGTGGAGACGTATTGCCTTTTAAATGCAAGAATTTAAGCACGACATGATTTTTGATTTTTTCCATTTTTACAAAAACACTGAATGCGACCGACACAAATGACTCTCAAACAATAACTAATCGTCCAAAATGGCTGAAATTTTCAGAAGTATATTTCAAAGCATAAACTTATCAATACCCCCTAGTACATTCAAAATGAATATTTCAAATAGGCTACTTGCGTGGTACTGAAAATCTATCTATCACTAAATACCTGAAGTGAAGTTGAAAACGTATATAAAAATATAAATTTTATTTTAAAAAAATATGTTTTTTTAATAAATTAAGAAAAAAGATTTTCTTTGACGTCATTATTTTGAACTGGAGAAAGGGATGCATATTTCAGAATGTAACCTGTAGATGGCGAGCGAGTGCGAGTTTTAATTTAATTTTGACATTAGTTCATTTTTCTGTCACTGTCTCTCTTCTTTATTATTTACAATTTGCGTGGTTTTTGTTACTTTTATTACGTATTTCGATTTGTTAAGCAGGATTTTAACTTAGCTTATACTCGTACAAGATTAAAATGACAAACGAAAATATTAACCTCCAAACTATTATTCAAACGTCAAACAGATGATCTGTCATGTTTAAATTACCCGCACATGCCGTTGCTATTGGACGTACCGATGTTATTGCTTTACGACCATTCATTGGTTCGGCGTATTTCTACGTCGTACATGGCGGTAATTTAAATATTAAAATTTCATTAATTTTTTTCTGGCAAATTAATGAAAATTTTGCCAAAAGAAAAAATATGGGTAGCAAGTTGTTATAGTCTCTTCAAAAATATTAAATAAAAAAATGGCACGCAAGTAGCCCATTGTGAACTTATAAAAATGTGAATAAAGTTCAAACAAAACTTTTTCTTTTTAATATTTGATATATCAGCTTACTTATTTCCTGATGTTTCTTTCAACTTTAGATAAATAACGAACTCTTCGAAATATTTCTTGAGGCATATACAATTTATTTTAATTAAAAAGAAACCCACTGCTGAACCATTAAAATAATTAATTAGGAAACTACTTTTAACAGAAGTTACTACAAAGTTTATTTTTCACTTGTGTGCCAAGAAAAACATTAGAAGAGAAAACCGTTAGTACGGTGAAAAACAACTTTTAATTCTTAGAAGCCCCTACTGTAGTTTCTTGTTCAAAATAAGTTCCGACTAGGTAAATTTGTGATAAAATTTTTATGAGGAATTATTACAAGTTTTCATTAAAAGTTTTTAAATTAAAGCAGCATAATAATATAGAAAAATATAAATTTGAAATACAAATTATTGCGCAAATATCAGATGGCATATTCATGGGCGCCGGCAGCATGGTGCAAGGTGGTGCAATCGAACCACCTTTGAATTTCAAATAAAAAAAAATCTGATGTGGCCAGCACATTACCTTCCGTGCGACAGTTCTATGTATTTTGTACAAATTCCACACAGTTTTTTTTTGCAAATGATTCCTCAGTACATTACCTTCAGTCAGTTCTACACTGAGAAAAATGACTGGTTTTTAGCAAATAAATATTCATAATTAAGGGGTACTTCATTCATTCAATTATTGCAACCTTGCAACAAATACAATTTAATCTTTAATATAAAATGTATTTTATTCATTCAGTTATATTACTTATTTGACCGTCATTTATTTCATATAAATTTAATTTAATTTTCTCAAATAAACTAATATATTTATGTTTAGTATTTTAAATTGAGATTTTTAATGAATAAATTTATAATTTTCTGAAATATTTATTTGTTTCTTACAAATATATAATTGTTTAGAATTAATTTCTATATTTGTGTAAACTTTATATTAATTACAATGAAAAATAGTTTTTATTGTACGAATCTATATTTATTTGTCACAAATAAATATTATTTGTGGCAAAATGATATTTCCATTGAGTGAATAATGTTCTATTTGACAAATGACCATTTTAAGTGAAGTGACTTGTATGGACTTGTTCATTTGTTGTGCGTTGCATCTTGTTTATGATGGTGCTCATTTCTGACAGTGTTGATTTCTGGAGATTTGTTTTTCACTCGTGTGCTAAAAAGTAGTGAATATGGGTGACGAAACGAGTGAAAAATATACTACTTGAGTGGATTTTTGGATATTTGCTTTGCATTTGTCAGTGAATCTTTTATGCCAAGGCACATGCATCGGTACCTGTACAGATTGATTGTGTGTTTATAATTTATAATTTTTTATTATATGTACATTAATATACTTAAGGATGTAATTTGTGTGTTAATAAAAACATGGCATACGAATAAATTAAAAAATGTACTAGTCTTTATTTAATTATTTTCCTTCAATTTTTATCTATTTATGAGAGGTAGTTATTTAAATTTGGTTCAAATAAATTATTATATAGCCAATAATAATAAAATAAATTTAGTGCAATTAAAATAATTTTTAACGTAAATAAATGCATAGTTCTCATGAAATAGAAGATATAATTGATCTCAATATATATTTATTTGAGACAAATAAATGCTTCAAATAAATTATTACATTGCTTCAATTGTAGATATATTTGGATCTATTCAAGCTTAGGATTTATTTGTAACAAATAAATTTACAGTTCACGTAATTATATATTTTTCTTAGTTATGTATTTTGTACAAATTCCATACAGAAAGTTTCTTGTAAGATTCTATATATTTCCAATAAAATTATAACTCAAACATATTATGTAAATTGCACTTTGACAATGACATTTGTCAATCAGAATTTTTTTAATGTAGTAGATGTTTCCATGTTTATAGCACAGCTAGCTGCTTTGTGATATTTAATTTCTGTATAATTTTTACCTCGCGCTACCCTTGGTAAGGGAGGTATAGGGATCGTGCTAAAACGTTGTAAGGTCCCTAGAATCTAATTTTAATATTTTCACGATGATGTCTGTGTGTATGTGTGTGTGTGGATCGTCCACTCTAACTCAAATACTATCATTCAGAAAATTTTGAAACCTTGTATTTCGAACTTTTTCTGTAATGGAAAGAGCCCATTAGATTTTGGTGAAAATCGGATAACCGGAAATGGCACTTTACTAAAAGCACAAAATATATTTTCTTCGAAAAATACCTTTAAATGTTATTTTTTCGAGATTAATGTTATTATAAAAATTAAAGAATATTAAATTTTCTATAGATTTGCATTAATACTTTTTCTATATATTTTATGGATAAATTTATAAAATTATCTTTAATTTGAATCCCAGATCCTACGCTTTAAACAAACAAAACGCAGTTATTTAAATGTATGTAACTGACAGATAAATGTCACTATCAAAGGACTAATCATTTCAAAATAATATTAGTAACGTTTTAAAAAGTAAATAGAACAATAGAAAAGGAATTCAATACAGTTTCCAGCATAAGTAAATATGTAGATATGTATTTAGATTAATAAAAATTAACGATTACAAAAATGTTTAAGCTAATCCTCATTTTTGGATTAGAGAATTCCACGGGTAAATTCTATTGTATCCCGGTATTTAAAATTTCATCTTTTTTATTTTATTATAGCTCCGGTTGTCAATGGTTAGAGCAACGCCTCATGTCATGAGTGCTCTCGGGGCTCTGGGTTCGAATCCCACTAAGACATGGATATGTGTGAATGTGAACCCACTCTGTAATTGGGATTTAATCCTGTTAAGGGATTTTAAAAAAGGTAGTTACTTGGATTAGATTAGATTATATTTTGAGAAATAAACTGTCAAAATTGGAGTAAAATTCGTTACCCAAAAATAAGGATTAACTTAATCTTTTTTGTGACTCGGGCCTCGGGCTGTAAATGGCGAGAGGTATTATGTTGGCCCCACCAGATTTTTAATTATTTAGTAAATAAATAGAAATTTAAATTAGTTAAATAGATTGTAAAGTCAAAATGGAATAAATAATATACCTACTTACACATTGCTTTTGTAAACTTGGTTTGCATTTAAACCAATCAGAAAGCTGCAATCGTAAGCCCTATCTTACTCTTAAGTCTATTCTTATATAAAATACAGTATAAAGCATTTTAATCAAAAAGTCACTTGTCACAAAATTTTACTTGAGTAATACGGATTTCTCCGATAGAAAAGGAAGCGTGTTCAGTTGTCGTTTCGGACTTACGGAAAATTGAAGATGTAAGGGGAGCATATCATAATCCCTACTTCTCATAGTTCATACTATGCACCACTTATAATTGTCACAAGTCCTACGCGTCACAGGTCCTCTCGGCAAAGTTCGATTTATACAGGAAAAAATACATATGCAGTAGAAAAATAGGTTGAACTCAACGTTAGGAGAATAGATGTTTCTTTTGTTTCTTAAAAGAAATTTATCTAGCGATCTGTCAAATATTCAAATATAATAATAATAATAATAATAATAATAATAATAATAATAATAATACTTCTTTATTGTCTTTAACTTATTAGGAAGTATTACAATTGAGATTGATGAGGGTGACTTAGTTTTTACCTTACATCTTTGTAACATTTTGCGTTGCGTTGATGGAGATGAGATGGTAGGACAGTCACAAACATCCAAGCCCCTGGTGGGAATCGAACCCACGACCCCAAGAACCGAGCGGTAATGGTCGCTTCGAGCGCTACAGAAGCACGCTGCCTCAACTCACTCGGCCAACGAGGCGGCTAGATATTCAAATAGTAATAAAATATTTACAGGGTCCAACAGGAGTAATTTTTGTCCAACATTAAATTCCAGCCCCTCCTTCATCCCAATTAATCCCACTGTTAATGTATTTCTTGCCGTCCCTGAAAAGTTAGGGCTGTTATATTAAGCATCGTAGTCAACACGGAGCGAAACAGAGTGATTGGTTTTCGGCGGATCGCCAATGTAGCGGTTAAGTTAATATAATGTATTATACTTCCTTAAAATGCTGTTAAATTTGCAAGAATTTTACATCTTTAATCTATAGTACGTCAATATGCACCTACCTACTTACGGCATTGAATCATTTTTATAATAGTATTTATTCTATGAAACATATTAATATTTTGTAATTTATTTCACAAAACAATAGTCATATCACAAAATTTTAGTTGAGTAATGCGGATTTCAAATGTTTCGCCGATGGAAAA
Source organism: Harpalus rubripes (assembly GCA_963082715.1). Classification (NCBI taxonomy): domain Eukaryota; kingdom Metazoa; phylum Arthropoda; class Insecta; order Coleoptera; family Carabidae; genus Harpalus; species Harpalus rubripes. Next base: position 6,872,919 of record OY720454.1, read on the forward strand.
CGAAGCGTGTTCGGCTGTCGTGGTTTTCGATCTTATAAGAAGTATGACATAAGAAATATGAGTTTTGATATGTACTCGATGTAAGGGGACGCATAAAACCTAATGACTTGTAAAGTAAGCAATATAATATATTTAATAACTAACCCAAAAGCCGCCCTAAGTGCCAAATGGAGACCTTTATGCAATTTTAAAAAACAGTTCATTCACCAGTCCTTTGTCGTCGTGTGAACTTTGATCAATCTTAAATTTCACCGTTTACAAACTTGTAGGAAGCCGACGTTGACAAAGCCCAGCGTTTTTTTTAACAGGGTAGTAATTAATTTTTTGCTGTAGGTGTCCAGAGCAGTATTCAGCTCAAACAATACCGTTAACAAGAGCCATCAGTGTGACGTACAATTACCACTAGTGCCCACTGAATCTGAATACCTCGGAGTTTTTGCAAAAAATAAAAACAAAAAGCGCGCCGGACGAGTTCTAACACGTCGTCATGCACCGGAAATGACACCCCCCCCTTCTGCTCATCTGTTCGTCACTCGCTCAATCTGATTACGATGTGTGAGTGAATGCTTAGTTCTCGATCAGCGGACAAAATGCGATTTTGAGGGAGAGAGCGTTTGGAAAAGGGGCATAAGGGTGAATTTCCTCTGGATTTGTTTTTGGAGGGTGTACTTGCCGGATGTCACGTGACACAGTTATAGAATCACGGCCGATTTGATTTGTAAGAGATTTTAGATACTGGCTGCAGGATTAATAATGTGCCCATACAGCACTAAATGAAATTTTGGATGGAAAGTAATATTCGGAATGTAATCCGAAAAACATAGCAGTCTACCTATGAATTTATGCATAAAATAACATCTAATTTAATTTTAAATTAGCTAGATGTATACTTCTAAAAGTTTTGTTTTAAATATTCTTTATTACCTCGATTTTTACCTTCCGTCACCTTTAGGTAAGGAAGGTATTGTCTTTGGTCAAAAAACTCGGTGGTGAGTTTTTGATGAATAAGCACGTTTTAGAGTCCCTGGAATAAGATTTTACTATTTTTACGATGATGTCTGTCTGTATGTATGTATATATATATATATATATATATATATATATATATATATATATATATATATATATATATATATATATATATGTGTGTGTATGTGTGTGTATGTGTGTGTGTGTGTGTGTGTGTGTGTGTGTGTGTGTGTGTGTGACAATTTTTTCGGATCCGATAACTCAAATACTACATCTCAAAAAAAATATAATTCTTTCATATTCCTTTTCTGTACATCCATGTGAAGAGATGATTAGATTTTGGCTATAATTGGTCAACCGGAAGTATCCTCATTTTAAGATTTTAACAGTTTATCTTGAAAAAATACTGTTAAATATCATTTTTCCATATTTAATGTTATTATAACCATTTCTTAGACCCTTTAGGACTTTGTAAAATAGTTTCTGATTCGAGTGTGAATCTTCTTCCATTTTTTTTCCGAAGTCCTCCCAGGCTTTTTTCTTGGCATCTCTTATTAACTCTTTCACTTTATATCTCTGTTCCTTATATTCGGTATATCTTGTATTGGTCCCTTCCGCCAAGTATCTTTTCCAAAACTGTTTCTTTTGTGTGACCTCTTCTTTAATATTTTCATTCCACCAAGCTGTTTCGTTTCTGTTTTTAATTATCTTCTTAACACCGCAGACCTGCCTTGTTGTTCCGATGACTATATTTTTGAAATGGTAAGCAACAACAAAGAATGATTCAAATGAAAGACAAGAATGGGAGGATGCTAACGGAAGGAGAAAAAATTATGGAAAATTGGAAACAGTACTTCCAAGAACTATTATGTTCAAGGGATATGGACGAACAGAATAACCAGACAATTGAGCAAGAGCCACGGGTTAGAGAACAAAACATAAAAATAGAACAAAGAGAGGTAGAAGACGCAATTAAAATGACAAAGAAAGGAAACGCAGCAGGGCACGATCAAATTACAGCAGAAATGCTAAAAAACCTAGGAGGAAACGGAGTAAAACTCCTTACAGACATTTTTAATAAAGCATGGGATCGGGGAATAATACCGAAGGACTGGGAAGTTGGGATTATAATACCATTATACAAAAAAGGTGACAAGGCGGAATGTAATAATTACAGGGGCATTACCCTTCTGAGCATAGTATCTAAAGTCTACGAAAGAATACTAGAATGTAGATTAAAACAAGAAATTGAATCGCAGATAGACGAGCAACAGAGCGGATTTAGAAAAGGCAGAAGTATTCAAGACCATATATTTACTATTAAGCTGCTAATAGAAAGAGCCAGAAAAACAGGACGAAAATTTTGTATGGCCTTCATCGACCTAGAGAAGGCTTTTGATAGTGTACCAAGAAAAACAGTTTATGAAAGCCTCACGAATAGAACGGTAAATATGAAATTAAGGAATGGAATAATGAGCCTATAAAAAACACTAGAAACTATGTAAGATTGTACAATCTGCAGTCAGAAGAATTTTTAGTACAAGAAGGTCTGAGGCAAGGAGGTGTCCTAAGCCCAACTTTATTTATTGTAATAATGGACGATGTCCTAAAAGAAACGAAATCAAACACAAGCAAAGTATATATAGGCCATAGAAACTTAACTCCCGAATGGATTAAAGTATGCGCATTCGCCGATGATTTGGTGATATTCGGAAAAAACCAGAATGAGCTAAAGCAAAACATAGAGATATGGAACAAAGCATTCTCTAGGCGAAATTTAAAAATAAATGAAACAAAAACAAAAGTCATGGGAGTAGGACCAGAACCTACAAATATGAATATAGAAGTGAATGGTAAAATATTGGAGCAGGTTGATTTAAGTACTTAGGAGTTTTGATAAACAATAGAGGGGAACAAGAACCAGAAATAATGACAAGATTGGAAAGCGCAGCAAGAATGTATCATTCGATCAGAACCACATTTGTCAAAAAGAAAGAAATATCAAGAAAGACCAAGATGAGTGTATATAAAACTGTTTTCGTTCCTATTTTGACTTTTGGAAGCAAAAGTTGGACCCTTTCAAATAAGTAAAAAGCAAACTACAGAGCATGGAAATTCCTACGAGCGATTCTAGGGATTACAAGGCTAGACAGATACAGGAACAACACAGTAAGAGAGATATTAGGAGCGGAACCAGTACTTGAAAGAGTCGAAAAAAGTCAGATGAGATGGTATGGCCACCTCCTGAGAATGAATAATAACAGACCAGTGAAGAGAGTATGGGAATCAAGGCTGCAAGGAAAAAAGAAGAGGGGAAGACCAACGAAGACGTGGAATGACAACGTAGAACAGATTCTGCAGAAAAAAGGGATAACAAAGGAAGCCGCAAAGACACTTGCACGGGACAAGAAGAAATGGAGAGATATAGTTTATGGACAGGAAGACTGATGAAATATATAAGTTTGTAATTGCTAATTATTGTTAAGAATACCTTACACCTACGGGTATTACAAGGTCAAGATTATGTATGTATGTATGTATGTATGTATGTATGTATGTATGTATGTATGTTATTATAAAATATTAAAAACTGACTCCCCTTTCATTTATGGACTGTATCCATTTTTTAAAATAAAATTATAATTTTATTTTTTCATTTCAATGTATCATTGTATTTTTTAATACTTATTGGTAATATTTTCTTATATTTTATCTATTACTAAGTACGAAATAGCTGAAGTGTCAAAATGAGTAAATTATGTTATGTACTGTTAAATGTGTATTGCAATTATTTTTACATTGTATTACATTATCTTCGAAGTTGTATTTTCTTTAATATGCCGTAGTTTATTCTTATCATTTTATGACCACGTTCTTCTCAAAACTTTCACAATTATCTATTTTACTGTTATATAGAAATAAAGAAATAGAAAAGTAAATAATGAATAGACATTGCATATTTATTTATATTAAAAGTACCTGCGTATGATTAGGGTTGCCGTATTTTGTGAGGAACGCGATTTAATTAACATTTAATTATGCATTTTATTTTGAGCAGTTCAATAGAATAATTATATTGTTACTCAGCAATATAATATTTTAATTTAAAGCAACATTGTATTTTCAGATTGTCTGTTTCTGTAGTTATTGCTTATGCTCGCATCTCGCATCATAAAGCCTAGTAGAAGGGGCAGTTCTAAGCTTTTAGAGCGTACATACGCATTTTCGTCATAAACTATTGATTTTAAATTTTTAAGAATTTGTTATATTTGCTTCATTGTAAAGAACTCTATACTATCTTACTTTGCATTAAAACACGTATGACCTTGAAAATGATTAAAAATTCGCCTGCGGCGCATTTTATTCTTACTACAAAAATATCGACCCACCTTGTAAAAAAACCTGCGAGCGCCCATGAACTGACAGAAGGTAAGGTACTTGAAATATGGAATCCTGTGCAAGAAACTTTTTATATGGAATTTATACAAAATATATGGAATGACGGAAGGTAATGTGCTGGCCACATCAGATTTTTAATATTTCATATAAATTACATTAACAACTGTTTTTGTATATTCACTTAAAATAAAATTATTTCTTACTAAAATATAAA